>CM056994.1:353432347-353477347 GCA_029891345.1 Dryococelus australis
CAGTGCTCGGGTTGTGGGGGCTAATTTGGGGGGGATATCAGGTACCATTTTCCCCCTCCACCTCGCCCCCTGACGCAAGGAGTTTGTTTCGAAACCCAAAACTACTTTCGTAATGGGACTCGTGCACACACACCACACTCGTACATAAACCATTGCTGCGCGCCATTTCGCTTTGCCATTGTCAATCTGTTTAAACACAATCTTGTACCTTCAGCTTTGTCCAATTTGGTGAAACTTCACCTGAGCTTCGCTCGGCATGTCGTCTTTTCCAGGTTTGTCATATCCGGTATTTGCTACTGGCCGGGTGGTTGGAGGCTCTATGGGTAGGAATTCACTTCTTCTATTCCTGCTCTGCTTCATTCAGTTCAAAAGATTCCCATCTTTTGGAAACTTTCCACCCAGTTCCTTCCACCACCCGGCCTGGCCCTCCCGAGGGAGGGCATGTTACTTCTGTACGGCGTGTCCATACTGGTGGTAGGATGCCCTCCGAAAATGGACTATTACCTGACCACAGTGTACCAATTGAAGGGCTTACCGTAGTCGAAGGTACGCCTACCGTATGTACGGATGGCATCCGAAGGGCTTCAGATTCTTTGAATCTTTCGCCCCTATGCCAGAAGCATTCCTTGACTAGAGTGACCAGCTCTATTCGTGAGGTCGGCAGGCCTGCCTGGGCGACGACAAGCCTGTCAATTGTTTCCATGCGTGGAAAAAGGATCTTATCTCCCCCTCCATTTTCCTTATGATAAGGGCAAGAGTCGATGTCAACGTCGTCCGGATCTTCCAACTTAGTTAACATGGCCCCCCTGATTAGGTCATTGTAGAACCACTGCAGGTCATTAGGATCCACTTGTGCAGGCCAGGCCTGTACAGCGGCATCCACCATGTTCTTGTCCGGTCAGTCTATTTCAATGGTTTTGGCTTCTTCTGGAGTTACCATAGACTTTCTCGTTAGCACTTTATGGAGGAAGACTTCCCTCTCAACCTCGGTGTTCCGAGGCTGTTCGGTCAGTACCTCCTCCATGGGTACTCCCGTTGACCAAATCTCCCTGGCTCGGGACATGGCACAGACTGTTCTTTGTCTGCTGTCACGTTTAAGCTTGCTAATGTTACAAGTAACATGAGCAAAGCCCTCACGCACAAAGATTACTGGGCTCCACGTACATGGCCAACCAGGTGGCTCTCTATCTTGAGAGCCTTGTCCACTTATGTGTGGTTCAAGGTCTATAACTCGCGTTATAGACGTAGACCTGGGCAAACCATTTCCCTTTTTCAGTTTTACTTCTGTCCTGGAGGGGGTTCATCCCATGCACCCTTGCAGGTTTTTCCATGGTATTTCGTACTAGTGGGGGTTAGTTAGGCCACCCCCTTCTTCCAAGATTACGACTGGGAAGATGTGGTCACCCATTATGGATTTCAACATCTATCCCAGTCTCAGCCCTCCCGCTGTCCACCTCCGACAAGTCCAAGTCCCTACTCAACCGAGGGCCGGACCACCAGACGTCGAACTCTTCTCGTCTCTTACCTAATTTGGTCAGATGTTTTAACACCAGAGCTGTCATGTCCCTATCCCGTAGCATGGGTCCAAGACGAAGTGGTCCATGGATACTCTCAAACTCTAGTTTTAGCTCCTCGATCTTGGGGCATTCTAGTGTGTGAGTGGAGGTATCCTCCTCACCGCATGCTGCGCACAGGGGGGACAACTTAGCACGGAAGTTCCCGTGCCCGGTCAAGAACTGAGCGGAGTAGTGTCCGACTTAGAGCCACTTCTCCAGTCTCAGTCTCTCCCTTACCCACGGAAACAAACTGTATGTCGGGCGACCCTTGGTACTAAGGTACCACCTGGTCTGCCAAGCTGATAATGTGGCCTCTTTCATTTCCTTCAATTTAGCTGGAGAAATTACTCCCCGCTTTCTTCTACGGGAAATGACTCCCATCTGTACCACTAACAGATCCAGAGGGATCTCTCGAGCGATAAGCTGCAGAGCATCACCTGAGGTGGTCCTGTAGGCCCTGGTAATCCCCAAAAGTGCAGCTCTCTGAGCACTGTTAATTGCCTTTTTCCCATGGATCCGCTCCGCCTCCGGGTACCACACGCGTACGTGAGGATGGGCAGGAAGACAGACTTATACATCAGCTTCAACGTGTGGTATCCAAGCCCCCAGTTTGGAGGTGCCACTGCCGTGAGTCGATGAAACATCCTAACTGCCTTGTTCGCTGCATAGCGAACATGGGCATGGAACGCAAGACAACTTTCCAAGATGACACCAATAATAGAAAGACGTTGTACGTGTTGCCAAAGGAGTCAAAGACATGATACTAATGGGAGAACTCAAGTCATTCTGTGCTAGAAACGACCGGCCGATTGCTTGCGCAGATTTTTAGCAGGCAACATTTAAATATTCAGCATTAATTTCATTTCTTAGAAAGTATGTTAATGTTATAGTTGAATTTATTTTTGTTTGGTCAATAAATAACAAATAGTACTTATTGACTTCACCAAAACATTGAGGTTAAATTGCTCGCCTGTGTGTATAGACCAAAACCACAAATGCAGTTGTAATTAAATACTAATTATATAGGCCTAATTACGTTAAAACTGAGAGATATGTTTCATTTGTCCAGAAAGACTATGTAAAGTACATTTTCTTTCTGTGGTTAATTTTTTAGCTATGATGATAAATACTAATTGTGTAGGGCAACAAATAGTACTGAAATTTTTTTTGGGTGACGATGGGCATATACATTAAATAGCCACGTTACTGTAATAGTACATACGTGTTTCATGTAATTGCCACTAGGTTTCATTACTTAATGATCACAGGCCTACCAGTCTTCACCATTTGTGAGGAATGTTTTTTTGTACAGGCTTATTTTATTGTAATTGCTACCAATAGGTTCCGCAGTTATTGATTGTAGAAGCCTTTTACAGTTCTACTTAACTATTTCTGTGGATGATTTGACATGCCTAACTCTTATTGTGTTTGTTCACTGCCTAAATGTAATTTTTTTTAAGGTAGGCCTACTGGTGACCTTGCCTTTACACAGAATTACAGCAGACTTTTGTTTTCTCATAGTTCATTTTACTGCTCGGTTGTGAATTAATGATGTTTTTTTCTGATGAAAACTAGTGGCAATTACATCAAACACACTGCCGTATGTACTATTACAGTAACGTGGATATTTAATATACATGCCCATCGTCCCAAAAAAAAAGTTTCAATACAATGTGTTGTCCTATATGATTAGTATTTATTACCATAGTTAAAAAATTTACCACAGAAGAAAATGTACTTTACATAATCTTTGTGGAAAAACGAAACATTATATATCTCAGTTTTAACGTAATTAGGCCTAAATAATTAGTATTTAATTACGACTGCATTCGTGGTTTTGGTCTGTACACACAGGCGAGCAATGTAACCTCAATGTTTTGGTGAAGTCAATAAGTACTATTTGTTGTTTATTGACCAAACAAAAATAAATTCAACTGTAACAATAACAAATTCTAAGAAATGAAATGAATGCTGAACATTTAAATGTTGTCTGCTAAAAACCTGCACACAAACTTAACATGTTTACCTTAATTATAACAGAACTAACAAACATTTGCCTAAGATATTTACATTTCCCCATAAAAATACACCACACTCCAAATATTCACGTACATAATTTATCGCTATTTACTTTGCGACAGTTTTTGATGAAATTCCAAGCAATCGGCCATTCGTTTCTATTTTTTTAATACCACTGGACGACTTTCGAATTCTCGCATTAGTAACATGTCTTTGACTCCTTTGGCAACACGTACAATGTCTTGCTGTCGTCGGCGATTGCATGAAGGATTTTTAAGTCGCTGCATTTTAAATAACTATTCTCACAACATTCATTAATTTGATTTAGAACTTGTAAACTGATACGCCCGCACACAAATATCGCATCTCACAATAACCCTTAAAGGTTGAAGATTTGGGAGCTTAACATTACCTCTCTTTCCAGCATGACATTTTTGTTCTGGGGTGAATTCTAATACTGATTCAAAGAAAATTTGCAAAGGATTTCCTGTGTTTTATAATAAGCTGTGTCGAACAACTAGTGTTCACTTTTTTTTCAGTCTCTGACACCAAGGCCATTTCTAAAAGACTGGACAGCCAGCTGGAAGTGGGTTTCTTCAAATTTCATCTTTAGCTGTTGCAAGTCACGGCAGCCAGCAGTGAACCACGCCAATCATGTTGTATCACTATCTACCTCGACCACAAGCGCGAGCAGTATATTAATGCAGTATTTTACAACTCACAACCGGAACTTAAACTGTTACTGCAACATCTCAAGTGATAAGTCACAACGTGATTCGTAATGCACTGGCCCGGCATGAACGTAGCACACTAGTCCAGTTTCGTCAGCTTATATAATCTCAAACTGTACTTTTCACCTTTAATTATGTGGAGTAAGTACTTAATTTTGAGGTTTACTATGAGGAATTCCACGAGACACGGGCAAAATGTTCGTAAGAGTACTGCAAAAACACTTGTTTCTGCAACACGAAAGAATGGAGAAGTGCAGAAAACGCAAGTGTATTATCGTACTTATTCACAATCCACAGTACTGAGTGGCTTGAATCATGAATATTCGGCCCGTAGGATTAAAAAATGTTACCAAATTAGTTTGTTCAACCTGAAAGTGATGTTCATACCTCACGATGGCAGAGTCATAACTTTTGCAAAAAACACTAGTCACTAGAGCACATTGTACACCAACATGCCAACATGTTGACACAGGGTGGAAAATTGAAATAACAGTTGAACAGTACTAGAACCAAAATTCACCCCAGAACCTGTCGTGACTGTGGATATATAATATGTGTACTGAGTGTGTGTAGTACGTATGTGATAGTGGGAAATTTTACATAAAATAATAATATTCTTTTCCTTCGGAAAGAATGAAATCTTGAAGTCTAAAATACTTAATAAGTATGCCGCTTCTTTCCTCTATGCGTACGGCATCGTGCAAGGAGGTCAATGGTGCTATGCAAGTCTGCTTCCCTTTCGAGAACTGTAGCATAAGAAAATGACCTGCAATTTGCAGTACTGATCTTTAAATGCCAGAATAATTAATTAAGCACAGGTAAGTGAATTCTGAAGCTATAGACACCTCTTGAAATCAATATGATTAAACATGTAGAACTGTGATACAAACATACCTTTGAAACAAAATCACACAACAGAACACAACACACGTTTCATGCAATTTGTATGAAGAATTCAGAAAACAAGACATGCAAATTGAATGAATATAATAATTTTCTAACTACAACAAAGCTACTGAAAAACATGACACTGCAGTTCAGGTTTAAGCAGATGAAGTTTTATTAAATTTAAATTATTTGTGAATACGCATTCAAATATAAATACTGATAAATGAAAAGTGCCGAAAAGATTGCAAACTGTACTGGAATTCCTGATCACCTCTAGCATCGGCGAGCAAAAAAAAAAAATCTAAGTGAGTGATCATGGACTGGCTCGTATTTCTCATTGTTGCTTACTCAAATGTATGTAGCAATTTAGCAGAACACAAAAATATTAATGATGGCCTTTGGTACTGTCTGAAGAAAAATTACACCATCATTAAAATTCAAATTACATCTTTAAATTTAAGTTATCTTAATTTCAAATCAAATTCAGTTCTTCTAAAACTTATTAAATTTTGTTTAAAACATACTAAGATGAAGTTACACACATTACCATCCTGGGTAGCCAAAGTCTTAAACCACTCAAAGCTAATGGGGAAATTGCGTGTCCGGGTCTTTTCATTCCGTGTCCTACACACATTAATATACTAGGTGCCTCTCAAACACCATTGTTTACACTTAGGATGTGTGGACAAGCAAAATGCAACACCAAACTTGCAGCTTAATCTTACAATCATCCACTCAAATTGGCATCTGTAAAGAGAGAGTCCTTAGATGACCTGTATTCACATTATGACACTAATTAAAATGGAGAATTCTTTAACTGCGTCACTTCCTTTGATGTCACAATATAATTACAATCAGTGCAATTAATACTCCTCATTGGTCGAAACTTCTGAATACATCCAGGAAGAAATGCAAGGAGAAATAGTGTTACACATACAAATTACCCTGATAAAGCTAAATATGCTCAATTCTCATTTCACAAATAAAAATAAGAAAACTATCAAAATGCAAAATGTAAACAAACCAAAATTAATAAAAAATGTAAACCTAGAGGCGATGTTCTATTAATACTTAACTAAATATTCCTGAGGGTACGGCTTGAGAAAATGAATAATTAAATAAACACAGTTCAAAACAAAAATAAACGTAAACTTTAAAATACTGCAATCTCTATAAACCAGACATTAGCCTTCACTCCTCACTCAGCGCAGCAATCTCATGTGCATGCATTCAGAACTGTCAAAATATACCTTTTGACATTGCAAGAAACATGATATTTTGAAGGAATTAAAATTTATGGCATTCTCTTTGATTAACTCACTGATTCCTGCATCACCTACCATGAACAGTAATAAATGTACAAATTCCAACCTAACGCCCAAACAGAAATAAATGTATAATTTCCCACACACCAGTATGTCAAGAAATATGACCACCATTATTTATTCAGTTATACTACTATGTCAATAAGCTTGTGGCCTGGCACCCCTAGTGTATGCACAATTGTATCCACGAATTTATTATATTTAGGTATTCATGTACCACTTGCACATTTTTATCTCAGAAATGAATATGAAAAATACATGTGCCGGTGTTACATAGAAATTAAAGTTTTAGGGAAAAATGCAGTACTAAAAAAAGTTGGATCATCGTAATGAAGACTGTTTGTCCCTTCCACCGACAAGCGCATGGCAAGAATGTCTGCCGTGAATGTTTGTAGAAACAAAGCAGACAACGTTCAGCAGATGGAGAGAGTGGCTTTCCAGGTGACTCACAAACGCACTGCCTACCTTGTGAACTTCTTGTCCATCAGACAAGCACACGGCCTGCCTGATGGACAAGAAGTCCACTTTTGAAGTATTTGTTAATGTTGTTAATGCTTTCCTTAAACAAATAACAAACAGTACTTAGATTTTAACAATTATGGCATTTTAAAAATTTATTTATGCATACTTACATCGAAGATGTGATGTACGATGAAGTAAGTAGCCTTGTGTGTTTAATGGAATGTGTGTGGAATGGCAATAAATGCTGTGTTTATTAAGAAAGGCAATTAACATACACTAGTCATGGCTGGATGTCAAAAGTAATTAACAGCACTGCATTATAGCCACTCTATGGGGGAGCACATTTTATTGGGACAGCCTGTAACTTGCCATGACCATTTGCATCATGCTCAAGACTACCCATTGATGTACAGTTTTTGCCGATGTTATCAATTGTCAGGCATGCAGTAGCAAAAGAAGCGCTCTTTGCTGGGTGGTAAAACTATCAATATTGTTTTTAAACTTTTTTTTCTGGCATTAAACATTTTCTGTAAATAGTGAGAAATTTAATTGGTAACATGTGCAATAAATTCTTGAATTCTTATAGACCCAAGCACATATTTACATTCATAATTTCAATCTCATATTAAAAATAAAAAAAAAAAGATGTTCTAGTTACACAACATTGTATGGACTGGAGAGCATGGCTCGTTCAAGAGGGGGCTCAAGGATGTTGCAGTAAGTCTTTCCCAGCAAATTTTTATAAAATATTTGTTGCGCTTGTTGCTTGTAAACATACATTCATAATGATTAATTATTGAATTACGAGGTACTGTGTGGGTCTGAGCTCTCCGACCCTGGCAGGAATGCAGAAGGGGATGGTCAAGGGGGCCAAGCGACCCTCCCCCCTCCCCTCCCCAATACGCTACAAACACAATGGATTAACGGTGATGCGAGAATGGACAAGGTACTGCTCTCTGAAAAAAAAAAAAAAACATTTACTCACCATTTCAAAGTGGCTGCGCCAAGTCTTCTTCGAACTCAGATTGCTCATCTGCAGACACTGCACTGTCGGTTGATGAACTCGAACTCTAGTCACTGCTGCTAGCTCCTAAATTGATGATAATGTTGTCCACTATGTCTGGAAGAATGCAGTCGTTTTGCCAGCACTGTTCCTCAATTTTTTCCATATGCAATAACTTTCCCCAGTCTTGTTTATTGACTGACGAAATAGCAGATTCTGTAAGTTCTGCCACCATTTTAAGTGACAAGTCGCCAGTTATGTATCTTTCTCTAACTAATCTTTTTATTTTTGGCCATGTTAATCCAACTGCATTTAGGTTGCACATGTATGGAGGTAGTCTGAGAACAGTGTGACCATGGGATGCTAGTTCTGTTTCTATTTTAAATGATTTTTGTCGTGGTTTCCTCGTTTCCACAAGTTTGTTTAGATCAGCTTTATGCATTGATTTGTCACAAGTGACACCTTTCTTCTGCAGCCATGTTAACAAGTAGCGCTTCAAAGAATATTTAGCAGGCGGCTTATCTACTTGCATACAGTGATACGGTGCGTTGTCCGTTATTAAAACCAATTTTTCAGGCAAGTTTGGTAACAGTTTATCATTTACCCACTTTTCAAAGTTAATGTGGTTCATCTGACCATTGTAGTCACCACTGGCAGATCCAGCAGTGTACACTAGCTGTGCATTGGGAATAAATCCATTCCAGTTGCCTGCACGTACCACAATCAGTCTTTTCCCCGCACTGTTGTTTGCATGCATGCCAAATTCTTTATCATGCTGCCAACACTTGGAAAAAGTTAAGTTGCTGTCAACCTAACTTTCGTCTAGAAACACGATTTCGCGACCAATTTCACAAAAGTGTCTTATTTTGACTAAATAGTCATGCCGCCATGTCATGATATCAGCTCTCTTGACTAGTGTTTTACGCTTTGACTAGCATTTTCTCCACTTAAAACCCATAGTTTTTAATAACCTGTTGAGTGATTTTCTTCCCCATGGAACATTAATTATATTTTTGATAACAGGTAACAAACTGGCGATTGTTGGCACCTTTTCCTTTCACACGTAGAAATCGTGAATAACGTTTCGAATAACGCATCAATCAAAATCATCTACTGAAACTACTGTGTGTAGTGGTCTACTTGCATGTTTCTTCCCCGGCGTACATAACGGTTCGTTTGGATCTGACTCATGGCATCTTATTTTCCTTGTGTATTGATTTAATTGTCGTTTCACTTACACTGGTGTGAAATGCTTTACTTGTTTTGCCAAAAGAGAAAACTAATTGTTCTTGGCTTCTTCATCACACTTTTCTATGACTTGACTTATTATCTAGTGTCCTTCCGTATGAATAACTTTATTCTTCTTCGGTGGAGACATTATAACACTGTGCTAGTTGTTAGAAATACGGAACCACACATAACATGAACGAAAATTATACACGAATTAGAATGTCACCGGTTACCTCACAATGCTCTGGCGGGGGCGATTCTTTCACTATGGATACTACAAACTAAGTGCTGTCCAGAAACACATTAGCAGCCAGACACTTCTTCTGTATGCCGCTCCCTCCACCCTCCTTTACAACTTAAGCACTCTGTTTCACCACCACCTCACCTCACCCACGGTCAGGGGTGGAGACCTGAGTCAGACCCGGACAGTACACACTATAAAAACAGCACCATTTTCTAGAAACACACGTTTTTAATGCAGCACTTTGTGTATTTCCTCCATAAGCCTGACCAACAGTTTGCAAATATGGAGCCTTACTCTTCCTCCGCTGCTACCAGTACAGTTCGGGGCAGCATCAAGAACAGAATGTAGATGGAGAGGGATACCACCGAATGTCTCTAGCCCCACTTCGCTAATGGATACCACTTGTGTCGCAAGCAAAAGGAAATGATGTGAAGCTGCTGATGGATCACGATCTTACCATCGTACTACAGCACACTTAAGTATACATAGGGAAAATTGTTTCTTATTGTGCAAACTCCAGCTGCACACACCAGGAAAATGGCGTTGCTCAGGGAACCTTTCGCAGCTCACTATAGCCAACAAAACCCAAGACCTGTTCCTACAGTCAATCAGTGGATGGGTATGACTAAATCAAAGGCTCTGCTACTATATTTTGGGTCTCTGTTCATACCACGTGGACCTGACCATGCAACACAGGAAGCAATGTACCTCAACATAAGTTGCTTGAGGGAATGTCTGCTAACCTGGGTCAACTGACCAGATGTGTGCCATGACAGTTGAGTTGAGAGATTTGAGCAGCTCTTAACGAGGTCTTGAGAACGGATGATGGTGAAATGAGGTGAGAATGGACTAGCGCCGGAATACAAGGGGGAGGAAAGGGAAATCCCTGAGAAAACCTACCAAACTGCAGCATCATTCAGCACAATTCTCAATTGTGAAAATCCGGGAGTGGCCCAGCCAGGGATTGAACCGGGTTTGCCCAAGCTAACCATGATGATAGTCTCTATCATCATCAAATGAATAGCAACAAATTTCATGAACAGGTGAGAAACACAACTGCCACCCAACATTCCATCTGCTAGCATTATTGTTCTTGATAATGCTCCATACCATAGTGTGCGTAAAAAAACCTCTAACGTCGACGGGTGAGACACAGATGAACGAATGCACTATCTTCCTGGAGGTGGGCGCCAGCAATACTCCCTATGCACCGCACTTTCGAGACTCAGAGTGATCTCAGGGGATTTCCGTGGGTATTGTGTGCTCGTCTCACCCGTGCATTTACATAGCACTGTTTCACAATGTACTCAACACTGTGATCTGGACCATGGTTAAGACGCCGTTCAAACACTCAATTTCTGCACTGAATATGTTTATTTTGCGGAACGTTACATACCGTGTTAAGTTTATTAGAGTATATGTTTTACTGCGTGATGAGCAAGTCTGTTTTGGGTGACCCTTTGCGCACTTAACAAAACATCTACAATGAGTGATGACACTCTGCAGAGCCGGAAGACACAGTCCCCACACTGTAAGATATCTACGGCCGCTGGGGTGGACCGAAGGTTTACCCAGGGACAGGGCCCTGAGATGGAATGAACACTATGGTACAATAAAATTTACAATGCCTACCCGTCAGGATTCGTCCTCTAACCTCACGAGGAGTAGCAGCGATCAAGGACAATGGAGGGCTGGTTTCCACAGACAAGTGGTCTGCGGTTAGGCCTGGTGGTGGAGAAACTAACGCGTCGCAATGAAAACTATATGAAAAAGACATGATGCAGATAAGACACTGCATAGAAGAATAAATAACAACACATTCAGTGCAAAAGAACTTGATGATGGCGAGGATGGCTCCGGATATGCACGGCAGTTGCCACATGGTCAGGCAGAATATACACGTTAAATTCCTTATGACCGCAAATTACAGCGCCGTAATTTTAACATTACATTTCCACCAGTAATACATTTAAACCCTAGATGCAGCATGGATGGCGGGAAAACACAAGTACTCTGAATGACAGTGTAGTCAAAGAACAAACACTATAAAATTACAGAAATTACACAGAACCCTAATAAAACATACATGAAACCCTGATAAAGATGAAAGCACACAAATGCAATACAATAAACACTTCAAATGCGGTGATGGCATTGATAAAGAAATTACTGTGGGTGACCACGTGGTCAGAAACTAAGTGAAAATTGTACATGATGACTTCATAAAATCCACAAAATACACACATAGTAACGTTGCCCACAGTCAATTACATAAGAATATCACTAGTAAAAGTAAGGTGCTTGAAGTCTCATCTCGTGGGCGGATGAAATCAGACACTAGCTTTGCGCGGCCTTGTGGTCTCGCTGATAAAACACAATTCCTCTCGTCGTTTAAATGTTAAAAAGCCAACAAGGGCTGCAATTAAATTATTTAAGCAGAAAGCATTATGCTGGGAACAATTCTGGCAACGTACGCAAACAAAGGTTAACCGGTATAATAAAGCCAGCTATTGAAATCTAAATCAGTGCAAAAAGTTTGAGGTGCGTACGGGCAGCGTCTTACCTGGCCAGCTTCTCGGGAATAACTGCCCAGAGGCAGTGGCGTAGCAGACCTACCATGGCGGCCTATGGGGTCTGCACAAGCGGAAGTTGCGAGCACGCTTCATAAAAGATAGAAATGGCAAATTCAAAAGGCACATAATAAAATTAATGCATATTTTAAATACAGAATTTTAATTATAGCTGACTGGTAGTATTTTACAATGTGTTGTACAGCCTTTTGCCTGAGATATGTTTATCATTTCTAGCACTGCATACATTTCAAAATGTCCAACTGAAAAGAACACAATAGCACTCAAATACACATCAAATTTTTTTAAACAAACATGGTACCCTACAAATATATTACACATGATGTCAAAAAAAATTAAGTACCAAATTTCATATGGGAAGTCTGTGGCCTGTGACAGTAATTAGCCTCGTGTTGGTATGGCATGTGCACTCAGCGGTGAGCGCCGTCATGGGCTGAGTGCTGCTGGCCAGTGACCGGTGTCAAACGCCCCCTCCCTCGGAGACCATGACCGTGCGAGTGGACCTACCCCTCTCTTCTTTGTCCCGTCCAGGCCTGAACTGGTATTGCAGGATGAGAACAAACAGGGCACGGTCTTGGGGATTGTCACACTAGTCGCTGTTCGTGAGGTGGTGGGGTATTGGCTGCATTGGCGACATTGGGGTTAGGCGGTGGTTCCGTACACTGCTTTTGCCTGAAGTGGGATGCGGTGCTGCTGGTTACGGTCAACGCGGTCTGGACCTCACTATGCCGCAGTCTTCGAGGCGTGGTTAGATCATCGCACTTTACACTTCTCGGTGCACGCATCCCTTGCTGTGTTCCCAAATCCCCTAAAACTATCCTACTCCTCTAAGCTGTGCCCTACTGGTTCTGGAAAACCACGAAAATGTGTGTTGTTTACACTGGTTGCACTTACATTTTCATTCTCATTGACACTCAGATTTGGGTTTTTCTGACATTTCACCTAGCCCTGAACGGTGTGAATTTGCTCTACTGGTGAAAAACTTTTAAATGGCATCGTCCCAAAACAGTCACATTTGCCTCATCATTTACTGGCGGTCCTACAGTAACAACAATTGTGGATTGATTGGTACTCGTATCACTGATTACGCCCCCTGAAATCTCAGCTGTGTTGCGCCGCGTGTCTCGGTGTGGTCGTTCTCTCCCAGCTCCTCTTCGCCTCGTCTCCGGCGGCGTGAGGGCAAGACGTAAATCATCACTGTATTTTTTCACTATGCACTTCGTTCCCAAGCTTACAAGAAATGTGGCACTCCCCAGTTTTCGAATTATCTGCACAGGTTCTGACCATCTGGGCGCTAGCCCTGCATAAAAATTCTTTTTTCCTGCTGATAATGGGTTCATTCTTACATAAACATACATGTCTGGGGCAAGTTCGGCCGGGGAAAGTTCGGCCGGTGCTTTTGCATGGGGATACCCACGTGGTAATGTACAGAGCTTAATTTTCTCTCGCCTGCTTGCGTATTCCCTGTTGGTGGGACACGATGTCGTCTGGCGGTACTGGGGTGTTTCTTCAGGGTTCTCCCGAAGCTCGGCTGGAGTTTTCCCGGTAGCGGCGTTCACTATATTTTTAATGCAAAACAAACGTTCTGGTATGAGTTCCACCCAGCGTTTATGATCATCCCCCAACCTTACACAAAGTTGGATTTTTTAATTCGTGTTTTGGCACTCTGAAGGATTGGCTCTGGGGTGGTAGGCTGGTGTGGTACGGTGTTCAGATCCCCAGTTTGTGCAATAAGTTCGCCACTCTTTCCTCATGAATTGTGTGCCATTGTCCGTGAGCAGTTGCTCTGGGTATCCCCATCTGGGGAAGAACTCTATTTGCAGAACGTGGGCTACAGTATGCGTTCTCACATTACTAACCGGATAGGCTTCGGTCCAGCGAGTAAACAAATCTGTGACAGCAATTCAGAACCTCTTTCCACTTGGAGTATGTGGGTAGGGGCCCATGATGTCTAGCGCCACTGTTTTAAACACATTGGTGGGTTGACACGGTTGTTGTGGCGCGGCCTCATCTGCCCAGCTTCCTGGTATTACACACTATACAGTCCTGCACGTGTTGCTGTACGCCCCTTTAAATTCCCGGCCAAGTGTTTTTGCACATTACGTTTTGTTTGCTCGAACCCGGGGTGACCATGTTCCAGACTATCACGACTGTAATGCAGGACTAATTTTTTGGTTTTACCGGTGGCACATATGTTTGCCATTGGCTCTTATTCCCTGGCCAGCGTACCTGTATCTCCCTGTTTACAACACGCCAATGTTCAGAAAAGGCGTTCATGCAATGTTGACGATGGCTGTTCGCATCTGGCGAGATTTCCTGGCGTGTGTGCTCTTTTCAAAACATCATCATAATGCAGCGACGTGAGCTCACCCGGGGTTTTGGCAACAATATTTTGAAGCTTGAGCTGGGAAATTCCCGTTACTGGGACAGCCCTGCAGGGTAGTAAGCACCTCGTCCCAATCGGCGTCGTCGACTACCATTACTCCTTGGTACGGATTCCGAGAAAGTTCGTCTGCTAGTTCATTCATTTCTGCCGCTACATGTTCCACTTGAAAATCAAATTCCTGCAAAAGCAAGGCCCACTGGGCAAGTTTGTTTTTCCCATTATACATTCCTTCGAGCCAGATCATGCAGCGATTGTCCGTTTTCAACGTGAACTTGCAGCCTAATAAGTAGGGACAGTATTTACAGAGGGCATGCACGATGGCCAAACACACTTGTTCATTGATACGGTATTTCTGCTCTGCATTACCGAACTTCGCACTGTGGTAATTTATAATATGTTTCCTCCCGTGCCCATCGGTCTGGTACAACACGGTTCCGATTCCCTGTTGACTCACATATGTCTGTACCATTACTGGAAGCTCTGGGTCGAATCTAGCTAGAAGTTTGCAGTATTCAAAAGCGCATTTTATGTTTTGGAAATCCTGTTCTGCTCGTGGAGACCAAACAAATGTTCTCTTTTATGACTAACTCTGCGAGTGGTGCAGTGATTACGGAAAAATTTGGGATGAATTCCCTCAGCCAATTAATTAAACCAAAATATTTACGTAATTGTTTCCGTGATCTAAGGCTGGGATTTTCCTGAATTGATTGCAACTGGTTGGTTTCTGGTTCATGTCCGTCGGTGGTAACATAGTGTCCTAAGAATGCCAGTTTACACAACCCTACACAACACTTCCCTACTTTACAAAGAAGTTTGATATGCTTGAATCTCTCAAATACTAGGCTCAAGTGATACATATGTTCCTCCCAGTCTTTCGACCACACTAACACATCGTCCAAATAAGCCATTGCAAAGTCCCCTATATAACCATCCATGACGTTTACCATCAGATTTTGGAACGTTGCCGAGGCACATTTAAACCCAAAAGGCATTGATACAAATTGGAATCTTAGCCCTTCTGGCATGGTGAAGGCAGTTTCATGACGATCTTGGGGCCCGATATTTACTTGCCAATACCCTGATTCCAGAAAAGAGAAAAAAACAGTTGCAGGTCCCAATGTTGAATATGTGTCTTTGAGGTTTATAACAGGTGGTGGTGAATTAAAAGTAACTTTGTTTATATGACAGGTGGTGGTGAATTAAAAGTAACTTTGTTTAATGGTGAAAATCGACACAAACTCTTCACTCACAATACTTTTTAGAGGTCAAAGTGATACCCAAATTATACAGACTTTGCGTCGGGTCAATCACATGATCATCTAACATTGCATGTACCTGTATGTTTATTATGTTCCGGAAGAAGGCACCTGGACCCCTTAGTTTGATGCAGATCGGCTCCTCGTGGATGGTGACGATGGCATGCTCGGTCGTGTCAGTGCGGCCCCTCGGTGTAGAACACCCCAGCATGATGGTCCAGCAGATGCTGTATCTTCTCCTGGTACTGCTGCGGCACCTCATGTACAAACTGCTCCAGTGGTACAGTTGGTACGGCAGCTGGGGGCATCACCCCCAGGGTGTACAGCGTCCACCTCCCCTTCTTACCCATGTGCAGGCAGTCAAGATGCAGTTCAATCACAGTATCAACTCTTCACACAGGTCTGGTACGATATACACGTCAGTTTCGGTTTGCTGTCTCTTACTCCCACCGTCACCTGCATCATACCTCATCATGGCGGTACCCTCGTAGTAGTGGCATGATTCAGTCCCTCGCGTACAAAGCTGTGACTCAAGGACAGGGCACGGAAATGAAATGAATACTAAGTAATAATGCAATTTCCAACGCATACCCATCAGAATACGTCCCCTAACCACACGAGGTGTGGAGACAATCCAGGGCAATGAAGGGCTGGTTTACACTGAAACGTGGTCTGACGTTAGGCCTCGTGGTGGGAGACACTAACACACCGCAATGAAAACAATATGAAAAGACGTGATGCAGATAACAGGACATGGCATGGAATAAAAAATAACAGCACATTCAGTGAAAAAAAAACTTGAGGGTGGCGCGTATGGCTCCGGATATGAACGGCAGCAGCCACATAGTCAAACATAAAACATACGTTAAATTCTTTACGACGGCCAATATTGTGCCGCAAATTACAGTGCCATGATTTTAACATTACATTTCCACCAGTAATACATTTAAACCCTGCATGCAGCATGGATGGCGGGAAAACACAAGTACTCTGAATGACCGCATGGTCAAAGAACAAACACTATAAAATTACAGAAATTACACAGAACCCTATTAAAATTCGGTGATGGCATTGATACAGAAATTACTGTGGGTGACTGTGTGAACAGAAACTAAGTGAAAATTGTACATGATGACTTTATAAAATCTGCAAAATACACACATAGTAACGTTGCCCAAAATCAATTACATAAGAATATCACTAGTAAAAGTAAGGTGCTTGAAGACTCATCTCGTGGGCGGATGAAATCGGACACTAGCTTTGCGCGGCCTTGTGGTCTCGCTGATAAAACACAATTCCTCTCGTCGTTTATATGTTAAAAAGCCACACAAGGGCTGCAATCAACTTATTTAAGCAGATAGCATTATGCTGGGAACAATTCTGGCAACATACGCAAACAAACGTTAACCGGTATACTAAAGCCAGCTATTGAAATCTAAGTCAGTGCAAAAAGTTTGAGGTGCGTACGGGCAGCATCTTACCTGGCCAGCTTCTCGGGAATAACTGCCCAGAGGCAGCGGCGTAGCAGACCTACCATGGCGGCCTATGGGGTCTGCACAAGCGGAAGTTGCGAGCACGCTTCATAAAAGATAGAAATGGCAAATTCAAAAGGCACATAATAAAATTAATGCATATTTTAAATACAGAATTTAAATTATAGTTGACTGGTAATATTTTACAATGTTTTGTACGACTCTTTTGCCTGAGATATGTTTTTAATTTTTAGCGCTGCATACATTTCAAAATGTCCAGCTGAAAAGAACACAATAGCACTCAAATACACATAACATTTTTTAAACAAACATGGTACAAATATATTACACATGATGTCAAAAAAAATTAAGTAGCAAATTTCATATGGGAAGTCTGTGTCCTGTGGCGGTAATTAGCCACGTGTTGGTATAGCATGTGCACTCAGCAGCAAGTGCCGTCATGGGCTGAGTGCTGCTGGCCAGTGACTGGTGTTACCTCCAACTATGTATTCTACTATTACCACCATGAGTTTGTTGATAAATAACAATATTTTTTCAGTTGAGAGAAAATCTGAGTTGCTTGTAAAAGTTTGGTTACATCAACAACCTGTCATTCATGCAGTAGATAAACTGATTACGTCCCAAGGACACAGAGCTATCCAATTACTGCCATACCACTGTAACCTAAACCGAATAGAGTACATCTAGAGAATGGTAAAATCTCATGTTGGTAACAAAAAAATTGACGTTGTGAATTCTGCCATTTTGCAAATCAACTCAGTCAGTAATAGACAGTATTTCACCAGTAAACTTTGGGGGGAGGGAGGGGAGAACAATGCGATCCAATAAAAAAACTAAAAAAAATGATTGAGTAAATGGCAGACTGATAGAGGTGGAAAAATCCTCAAGTTACGGTGAGCCTACAAAGTATATTAGCAAATGCAGTAGCTGCGACAGCAACAGCAGAAGTGACATCAATGATGGCAACATTTCTGAAGTGGAAGAAATAATTTAAGGTATCGTCCAGGCATTGTTGCACACTAACAGTTATAAATCAAGAAATAAATTAGTTCCTGTAAGTAATATTTGACAATAATGTATATACTGTGTTTTTGTCTTAAAGTAAACCAAGCATTTTCCTGGCTGGCACTGACTGTGTGTCACATTTTGTAAGAAGTGTACGGGGAGGGCCTGCGGCCTGCCCGCCTCTGTACTAATACCCTTCCCCCGCTTTCACGAGGTGACCTTGTAACACCAGCACTCTTACCACCTCCACCCAGGGCCACACTTCATTTTGTCACACCGTACCTCTGTGATGCGTACAAACAAAGTCCTGCCTTTACACCAATCCAACCTGGTCAGGTAACTAAGGAAAGCAGTGTGGCCTGGAACATTTTCTCTACATAATGTTGTGGATGTTCATGTTGCTTTCTGATGTGAGGTGAGTACTGTCAACTATTTTTGTTCGCAAAGTGGTTGTAGTAGTAAGCTTTTATTTTCTGTTTTGACACGTGCCGCTTTCTTGATTATTACTAAACGACTATGACTCATCTGCCAACATGTATTTCACGTTACCCGAGGAAGGGTTGAACACAGAGTATTTCACAAGTGCCTACAGGACACTCCCAGCCTAGTGAGCAATTACAGACACGTGAATAAACCAAGCAACTCCATTTAAGTGTGTGGTAGAATCACCCATGTTGTGGAGGGCACTTCTAGACATGTGAATGGGACGTTACGTAAGCGGTCAGGAAATCCACCCCCCCCCCCCAAGAAGCGCAACGAGTCACACAGAGCCGCCACCTGCCACAAAGCAACCAAAGCACAGCCGAGCGCCGGGCAGAGAGTGTAGCCACCCCCACCCCGGACTTGCACTAGAGGGACATCACACCTTCCACTCCAGTATCTACGTGGTCTGACCAGCGCACTATAAATGCTACTGCACGGCCAAAGACAGAAGTTATTCTTTCTCCAGTAGTTTGCCTCAACACCTCGTGTGCTGGGGCTCTCTAGTGAAACTTAGGCCCTCATGGCCCTCTCCAAGAACTCCATAGGCTTCAGCATAGCCTACGAGCCGCTCCAGAGGCTGCCACCACCAACTACCAGAAGCTCCAACAGCTTCTACCATCAGCTCCCAGAAGCTGCAGTCGACGACCAGCAAACTCCAGAGGCTCTGCAGGATCTACCAGATTCTCTCCAACAGTAAGCTTGCAGACCTCTGCCCAACGTCTACACCAGCAACAACACTTGCATTGTTGTTCGTCCTGGTTCGACAATTGCCACTACTTTCTGGTAGTGGCAACTACACCCACTGCCCTTCTGGTAGTGGCCCCTTAATCTCTTCTAGACACCTCAAGTTAGAGTAGCTGCGACCGAGTTATTTTGATAGCCATCAAAGTCATTCTATACCTAGTTAGATTAGGAACAGATCTCCTTCACCTGTATTACCGTAAGATACTTCCGCACCATGTTTTGCTTGGTAGGAGATGGTACGTGTCACCTTGTTTATTACTACATAATAAATATGTTGTTCCTATCCGAGAGTTGTTTATTCAAGAGGTAATTTCCTGCTGACCACTAGATATACTATCTTTGTATACAGCAAGGCCAGGTACTCAGACACTAACCTGTAATCTTGATCCAGCAGGCCTGACCTAGCACAACCAAAACCACGTGGACCATGTCGCAGTTCAGGCTCCAAAAAGCAACATGTTGGTTTATTTGAACTTTGCAACTGTTGGGAATTTGTAATGACTACCAACTAGCTCAGAGGACTACATTTTCAAGTGTAACTGCACTATACACACTAAAATCTTCGGTTGCCACAATTTTATATTCATGATTCTGAAAATGCCTCATCTGTTGCAGTGTGCACTAATGCTCTGAAATATGAAGGAATATTCACTGGTTATAGATGTAAAAATATATATTAGTATTTTATGTTACATGTATAACTTCATGCTTACATTTACTAACCATGAAACTATGCATTTCACTTGGCAATACCAGATGATCAGCAACAACAGATCAATCTTCCCCCTTGTAGTCCATCAAACCAGGGGTTTACCGTATTAACAGTCACCAGCCTCAAATGTTTAGGCCATAAAATAGCTCCATAAAAATGAAATCATGCACATCTATGCCACTCAGCTGGCCAGAGCAAGAGGAAAACAGTGTTTATTAGCATGAACTGCAAATATAAGAAGATGACAATGCAATTATATTTTAGCATGATTAGTACTGCTGATACATGATATTTCCTAGGATTTTTTATACTCTTTGTAATTACCCAAAATTTAACACAATTTAAACCTATGTAAAATGTGTTAAAATTACATCTATAATAATTAAGTAGGTTACAGCAGCATCCCAGTTGTACATTTGGCTTTTGAAAAGCTTATTGTGTTGAAAAATCATTGGTACCTTATACCGCCCATGGATTGTGTTGAAAGAATGGATATTGTACCAGGTGTTAAAGACTTATTCTCATGATGTGCCATGTTATTTGTGTCCTATAACAGCAAACTGATGAACAAAAGTGAAGAGAAAGATTCAAATTAGTACATGCACAGATTTTGAGGAGTGCAAACTACAGCATGTGCATTCATCAACATTTTCTAATTTGACAGTGCTTTTCCGAAAAACGAGAATACAGAAACTGGGATGTATGGACATTAGTAATCATATTATTTGTCATATATACCATGAAAAGTGATAGATCCAATGGATAGAGCTAACTTCAGATCTATGTACTTTGCAAGTAGACTATTATGTTAACACAGGATGTCCACTGAATTCCCATTTTTGGGATTCCCCGACTATACCATGTTTCCCAGGCAGAATCGTATAATTTTCCGTGACCAAAACCTTACAAAACCGTATTTTCCCACCGCTGACAGAACAAACATAACATCAGTGAAGCTAAATTACATTACACTCCAAACGAGCAAGCAAGCAGGGGCAATATTCAATTCAACAAATTGATATTTCTAGCAATACATTGATGCCGGCTAAGAGCCCGCGGCAGTCAGACCATAACGGCGCTCACAGCTGGTATAACACATGGGCAAGCACGTGCGTGTAGTCTGCCACGACCACAGACTTTCCCAAAACTGGATAATTATTTTCAGTGCCATGTATTCTTATTTTCAGGTCAAAAGTGTTATAAAAGTGTAAAAATGTATTTTCTTAAAATGTTGTGCAATAATAATTTCTAATTCAAAATGTGTGCTATGCCAAAGGACCAGACATTGATATTCAGACATGAACGCCTTCAAAGAACAGTTATCTAATAGCAGTATTTAATGATTTTAACTTGCTTCTGTGAATACGTACTAAAAGTATTAATGTGCCTCTTAGTTTTGAATATAATAATTTTACTCGGCATGCATTGCACTTCTGCTTGTGTGAACCCTGTAGGCAGCCATGGTAGGTCCGTGACATGCTTGCCTCTGGGCAGTTGTTCTAGGAGAGTTGGCGAGGTAGGACGCTATCACATACGTACTTCATATTTTTGCACCGAGTTAGATTTCCATAGTTCACTTTAGTTTACAGGTTAACCTTTGCTTCGTGTACATTTTGCCAGACATCCCCAGCATTATGCTTCCGCTTAAATAAATTATTTGCAGCCCTGCTGCTTTTTGAACTTAAAAAGAGAGAAGGAGGAAAGATGTCGGAGAGGTCATGGCCCGTGCAAACTTGTAAATCAGGCGCCATCTACCCATGTTGAGGGCTTTTAAGTGTAATTAATATCTGTTTAATTGTGATGAGCAATATTAAGGGCGATCTTCGTATGTATGTGTTTCAGGGTATTTCCTGTGTTTAATTGTGTTATGGCCACATCGCCCATGACCACGTGGTTCGTTGCAGCCAAGTCCGTATCTGCGCCATCCACGTGTTTAGAGGGCTAATTCTTATAAAATCTTGTGCCCCGTGATTGATCTCAGGGTTCGTGATTGATCTCAGGGTTCGTGATTGATCTCAGGGTTCGTGATTGATCTCAGGGTTCGTGATTGATCTCAGGGTTCTATGTATTGTTTTAATTCAGAGTTCTTGTAATTTTCATAATTGATGCTTTTTATGTATGACCACGCAGTCTTTTCACATGTTTGGTTTTTCCCGCCATCAGGCACTCTACAAGCTTTTGTATGCTTGATTACAAAAGGGAATAATTTTCCCAATGCCGCTGTTACTTTGCCCGGTAGCGATTTACATATTTTCACCTAAAAATACTGCAATCCCATCTGCAACACGTGGTCTGCTATGAACTTCATCCAGCGGCATCCACGCCGTTTAAGAGTGTTTTCACATACCTGCATGTTTATTGAGCCTATTCATGTCATGCCCCATGTTCTGTAAGTGACATTACTGTAATTTGTACGGAGGTATTACTTCCGTCCTAGCCCGCTAAACGTACAGACCGTTGCCACACATCACATGGTTCGGGGACGTGCCCCAACGAGTAGACATTAGTGACGAGAATAAACGTGCGTGTATTGTTTCATGTTCATACTTCATGTCCCGTCTCCGGGTAAAATCTGCAATCCATCACAGTGGCTGTAGACCCCTTACCCTGTGGAGATTGTGCTCTCATACACCACAGGAAAGTCATCCATCTAGGAGTGCACAAGTTTAGTAATGTACTGGGGGGGGGGGGGGGGTCACCCACCGGAGCTAGCTCATCATGCCCGAGGTTAATCATAAATCAATTTTTGGCACAACGTGTAACTAAGCATAAATAAAGGAAATTCTATCAGTCTAATTGTATGTATTCTTGTAGCATTGCAACCCAGCTAACTCCTGAATACAGTGTTTTTATAGATGCTTAGTATTGCTAAGTGCCTTGTAAAGACCCTGGGTGAGACGGACACACAGAACCCACAGCATCCCTGAGATCCCCGAGTCTCAAAAGTGCAGTGTATGGGATACACCACTGGCGTCCATCTACCAGTAAGTAAATAGTATCTTCGTTCGTCTCGTGTCTCACCCGACGGTGTCAATTGGCATTCCCAAGTGGGGCCAGTGTATTCATCCACGTTGCGTTAACTGCGTTAAAATGGCGGATACCATTCCAGAACAACTGCGAGGAGACATGAAGATGTCTGCGTCGGCATCCGCGATAGTGAACGTGACTAATTTGGACAAGCCGACCGAATGATGTGTGCATCGTGGCAGATTAAGTGAGATAAATCTATTCGAGGAAAACTTGTGGAAACAACAGCTATGCCAATACACATCCGATACCGCATCAACACCTTCAGAACATTTGTGCATGCACACCAGATGTGACGGGGCAGGAACGAACTGGGCTACGTGTCAGCAGTGTAAACGTAACTTATACCTAAGATGAATAGGGCTGAAGGAGTATGTAACTTTACGTGACGGAGTGATAAACTGTAATGAGTGCCGAGATAAGAACTGTGTAGAGAATTCGTTGCCGGCAACACTGGAGAGTAAGGCCATGCAGCCAACTGTTGTAGTCTCGTACACACCACAGGGTCTGACAGGGCCAGATAGGAATGTATTGTTGCCAACTTTTGCAGGACTTCATAATGAAGACACAAGTACATTCTTAGCTGTCTGCGAATAAAAGTTACACAGACACAGTGTGCACCGTGAGGACTGGACTGAGGTTACCGCCAACAGGTTGAGGGGAACTGCTGCCACGTGGCGGAATTTGGTACACAACTACCAGATCACCTGAGAGGAGTTTTGCGAGAGGTTGCTAGGCAGGTTCGACACAGCTGGCGATGCCATACAAGCCCAGGCCAGGTTGTACCATGAACAGCAATGCGAGAGGAAAGGAATTGAAGAATTTATTCAGAGAAAGTTAGGCCTGTACAAACAGTTGCACCCAGGACAGCCTACTCGCGCGGAGTATTGGAAATCATTGTAGCACTGTCAACATCAGACATTACGCCATACATGTGGAGAGAAGCATATCTTTATGAGAGAGATGTACATGTAGGACAGGAGTACCAATCGCCGAGGCAAAAGTACCAAGTTAACGCCTACAGTAATGGTAGATGTTACAGAACCGCCGCCACCGATTCTGTCAGTGCGGACAACCCGTGGACAGAGGCCGAACTTTCACAACAATAACTGTGAGAACTATTACCAGGGCAACAGGTCTGGAAACTGAGTAAGAAGGTTGGTGAACCAGCACCTGCACCAATCTCATCGCCACATCGGAGAAGTCCGCCTAATGTAGGTGCTAAAGTGTTTCAAGTCACTGACAGTACTGTACACACAATACGCGTTAACATAGAACTTTCACAACAATAACTGTGAGAACTATTACCAGGGCAACAGGTCGGGAAACTGAGTAAGAAGGTTGGTGAACCAGCACCTGCACCAATCTCATCGCCACATCGGAGAAGTCCGCCTAATGTAGGTGCTAAAGTGTTTCAAGTCACTGACAGTACTGTACACACAATACGCGTTAACATAGAACTTTCACAACAATAACTGTGAGAACTATTACCAGGGCAACAGGTCGGGAAACTGAGTAAGAAGGTTGGTGAACCAGCACCTGCACCAATCTCATTGCCACATCGGAGAAGTCCGCCTAATGTAGGTGCTAAAGTGTTTCAAGTCAGTGACAGTACTGTACACACAATACGCGTTAACATAGAACTTTCACAACAATAACTGTGAGAACTATTACCAGGGCAACAGGTCGGGAAACTGAGTAAGAAGGTTGGTGAACCAGCACCTGCACCAATCTCATTGCCACATCGGAGAAGTCCGCCTAATGTAGGTGCTAAAGTGTTTCAAGTCAGTGACAGTACTGTACACACAATGCGCGTTAACATAGAACTTTCACAACAATAACTGTGAGAACTATTACCAGGGCAACAGGTCGGGAAACTGAGTAAGAAGGTTGGTGAACCAGCACCTGCACCAATCTCATCGCCACATCGGAGAAGTCTGCCTAATGTAGGTGCTAAAGTGTTTCAAGTCAGTGACAGTGCTGTACACACAATACGCGTTAACATAGAACTTTCACAACAATAACTGTGAGAACTCAACAGGTCGGGAAACTGAGTAAGAAGGTTGGTGAACCAGCACCTGCACCAATCTCATCGCCACATCAGAGAAGTCCGCCTAATGTAGGTGCTAAAGTGTTTCAAGTCAGTGACAGTACTGTACACACAATACGCGTTAACATAGAACTTTCACAACAATAACTGTGAGAACTATTACCAGGGCAACAGGTCGGGAAACTGAGTAAGAAGGTTGGTGAACCAGCACCTGCACCAATCTCATCGTCACATCGGAGAAGTCCGCCTAATGTAGGTGCTAAAGTGTTTCAAGTCACTGACAGTACTGTACACACAATACGCGTTAACATAGAACTTGAAGGTAAAAATGTAATTGCCGCGGTAGATACTGCTGCAAGTCACAGTTTCGTACGGGAGGGACTGATAAAGGCCATTATGACCAGAGCCGCACCGTTGCTTACAATTTGCTACCACAAACCAAAAGGGTGAAGCTACGAGTGAAATGCACGTGACTATGGGGATTCGCGAACTCCGTACAAAATGTGATTATATATATATATATATATATATTAGTACTGGATTTGTGTGAGGAGATGATTTTGGGGTTACCGTGGTTGATCGACAACCAAGCTATCATCAAACCACATCTTGACTGTCTTCATGTGGGGACACGTGGAAGGTGGATGCTGTACAACGTGGGAGCAACACTGTCGACAACAACAGCTGCCGTGCCGCTCGCGGAATTCTTGCACGAGGTGCCGTAATCCTACAAGGGAAGGCTACAACATCTGCTGGACTAATATGCCAGTGTGTTCCACACCGAGAGGAAGCTGCAGCGTACCGTCATCACTGAACACGCTATCATCACAACACACGAGGACCCGGTGTACTCCAAGCCATAAGACCCAGGTATCTTCTTCAGATGGGTGATTTATCAGCAGGTATGTGAAATGTAAAGTGATAATGTTATCGAACCTATGCAAAGTCTCTAAAACTCAGGTATCACCTTAGCTCCCAAAAAGGATGGTGAATGGAGGTTTGGTGTGGACTTTCATCCATTGAATAAAATAACAGTAAACATGCCACCTCCTGTAATTAACATCAAGGACACTTTGTCAACACTCGGGCCCCGCTGCTGTATTCACTTCACTTGACCTTAAGTCCGGATATTGGCAAGTGCCTATCCACCCCCAAGACCGACAAAATACTGCCTTCACAACACCTGATGGGCGTAGATTTCAATCCATTGCAATGCTCTTTGGTTTAACACGTGCTCCCGCTACCTTTCAAAATGTTATGGTAACGTCTTAGACGGCTACATAGGAGACTTTGCTATGGCGTACCTTGACAATGTACTTGTGTGGTCAAACAGCTGGGAAGAACACTTACACCACAGAGCCTTGTGTTTGAAAGACTCGAACACAACAAGATGATGTGTAAAATCGACAAGTGAAAGTTGGGGATGAGTAAAATGGAATTTTTAGGGCATTACGTCACAGGGGACGAACACGAACCACAAAAACATGTACAACAGATCCAGGAAAAACCAACCCCCAGGTCGCGGAAACAAGTCAGAAAATTTTTTGGGTTGATAAAATCATTACGAGAGTTTGTTCTGAATTTTTCTGTTATTACTGCACCACTGACTGAATTGTTATCTGAAAAACGTAAATTTGCATGGACACCTCAAGCTGAACAATCATTCAAAGAAATTAAACTTGCTTTCCTCAACTTTCAACCACTTGCCAGGTTTAACCCAGAACTTGCTGCTGTTGTACAAACAGATGCGAGCCAAGAGGGCATCAGATCAGTACTGTATCAAGTACGTGAACAGAAACAAAAAACATCATTAACTATCACAGTACGAGATTTGGAAATGCTGAAAGTATCATGTTAACGAAAATGAATGTTTGGCGATCGTAAATGCACTGAGAAAATACAGGCCGTATTTGTTAGGCAGGAAATTTACGCTCAAAACGGATAACAGATGTTTGGTTTGGTTAGAAGATATACACGTGATGCCGGCTAACAGCCTGCGGCAGTCGGACCATGACGACTCTCACAGCTCACATGACATGTGAGTGAGCACGTGCACGCAAGTGCCACAACCACGGACTTTCCCAAAACAGGATAACTGATATTTTCCAGTGCCATGTATGTTTGTTTCAGGATTAAAAATCTTCTAAAAGTGTAATAGTGTATGTCTTTTCTAAGATATTGAGCAATGTTACCTTCAAATTTAAAATGTGCGCTGCGCAAAGAACAAGGACGTTAATATTGCGGCATAAATTGCTATAAAAGAATAGTTATCAAACACCAATACTATTTAAATTGTTCTTGTTATTATGTATTTCAATCTCTTTTGTGCCTTTTCATTTTAAAGATAAAAGTTTTACTCGGCATACATAGCACTTCCGCTTGTGTGAAACCCGTACGCGCGGACCAAGTAACCCCTGCCTCTGGGCAGTCGTCCTAGGAGAGCTAGCGAGGTAAGACACTATTTACGTACACCTATCTTATTTTTGCACCGAGTTAGATTTCCATAGTTTACTATAGTTTACCGGTTAACTTTTGCTTAGCGTACGTTTTGCCAGTTATCCCCAGCATAATGTTTCCGCTTAAATTAATGTTTTGTGAGCTTGCAGCTTTTTGAATCTTAAATTGGGGGAAGGAGGGCAGATGTTGGAGAGGCCATGCGGCCCGCGCAACTTCGAATCAGGCGCTATCTGCCTATGTTAAAGGCTTTTGCATTGTAATTTCTACGTCATTACCACTGGCAATATAAAGAGAAAAAATTTGTATCTACGTATTTTAGGGTTTTTGTCATGTTAAATTGTTTTACGGCCACATCATTTGCGACCACGTGGTTAACAGCCGCCAAGTCCGTAGATGCGCCATTCTTGCACTTAAAGTGTTCTTGTTTGTAAATTTCATGTGCGCCTTATTTTCTCAGGGTAATATGTATTGTTTCATTTAATGGTTCTTGATATTTTTTCATGATTGATGCTTTTTGTATACGACCACGCTGTCTTTACACATGTTTGATTTTTCCACCATCAGGCACCTCAGACACTTGAATCATTTTCTGAAGAGCACCGTAATTTTGTCAGGATTCCCATGGTTTTTACAGAAAATATTGCAATTTCACGTGCACCGCTAAGAACTTCATCCTGCAGCATCGGCGTCATTTAAGAATGCTTTCACGCACCTGTGGGTTTATTGTGCCTATTCATGTCGTGCCCCATACTTTGTAATGAATATTTGTGTAATTTGTACGGCAACATTATTTTCGTCCTAACCTGCAAAGTGTATAGACCGTCACCACACATCATGCAGTTAGGAGACATGTCCCGACGAGTACGCGTTAGCGACGTAGGTAATCACACGTGTTTAGTGTTCATGTTTGTAATTCGTGTCCCATCTCCGGGTGAAATCAGCAGGCCATCACAGTGGCTGTAGACCCCTTACCCTGTGGAGATTGTGCTCTCATGCACCACGGAGGAACCATCCATCACTGAGTGCGCTAGTTGAATCAGGAGCTGGGAATCACCCATTGGAGTTAGCTAGTCATGCCCGAGATTATGAGTAACTCAGTATTGACACGATTTGTAACAAGTGGAACAATAAAAGTAATTCTCAGGGCACAAAATATGTTTATCTGTAGTGTCAGAATGCAGCAAACTCCTATTTTTAACAGTATTTTTCATAAAATGTTTAGTAATGCACAGTGCTTTGTAAAGACGCTCACGTGAAATGAACACACAGAACCTACAGCATCCCTGAGAACCCTGAGTCTCGAAGTGCGGTGTCTGGGAAACACCGTTGGGAAACACCGTTGGGCACCAACTAGTAGATAATTAGTGTCTTCGTTCATCTCGTGTCTCACCCGACGGTATCAAATGGTAAAAGCAAACTTGCCCGCTGGGCCTTGTTATTGCAAGAGTTCAACTTCCTGGTAGAACACGTAGCGGGGGAAACCAACAAACTCACGGATGCGCTGGCCAAAAACCTGTGCTAGTAGATAACGGTAACTGATGATCCAGAGTGGGAAGAGGTGCTACCACCTTGACGTGCCACCCCGGTAACAGGAACAATACCCCTTGTTCTGAAAAACATTGTTACCACGTCTCCAGGAGAGCTTGTTTTTTTAAATACCCACGATGTCCTAAGGGAAGTTCACGGGGCACAAGAAAATTCCCCGGATGCTGCACAACGCTTACAACACTGCACCGATAGGTATTCTGAACACTGGCGTGTAGTAGGCCAGGAAATACAAGTTCGACTGCCCAGAAACTGCGGAAAATGGCAAACCTACGTACCCAAAGAAACACGTTTACTAGTGCTAAAATACAGGCATGACAGCTTAGAACATGGTCATCCGGGCTCAAAAGACGCGGAGAAATATCCAAAAGTTTTTTGATCTATCAGGAGTGTAGGAAGATGTACGTAAACATGTTCAAAACTGCGTTACGTGTAACACAAGGAAGCCGCAGCGAACGGACAGTGATGCACCACAACCTCGCTTACCAACAGAGCCTTTCAAAACTGCCGCGCTTGACATCATGGGCCTGTACCCACATACTAAGAGTGTAAAATATTTCCTTATTGTGGTTACTGATTTATTTACCAAGTGGACGAAAGCTTTTCCTGTCAGTAATGTCCGGGCACACACCGTAGCCCACATTACACTGAACGAGTTTTTACCTGGTAGGGTTACCCGGAATTTTCGTTGACCAATAACGGCACCCAATTTGTGGAGAGAAAATGGGGGGACTATTGTACTGCATGGGGGACTGAACACCGTACCACCCCAGGGCAAATCCAGTTAGGGGCAGACCATACCAGGTGGGCAGAATTAATTCATGAGGTGATATTTTGTGTGAGGAATAGAGTCAACGCAGCAACAGAAAAAACACCTGCCGAGATGGTACAAGGCTGCAAATTGCACGCTCCCATAGCACCCCACAAAAACACCCTGGTACCACCCAAATAGATAGTCGTACATCAACAACAGATACACGAATAGGCGAGAGAGAACCAGGAGAGGTATTGTAACACGTGGGTACCGGAGTGTAGGAGACAACCTCCAGAGTTAGTAAAAGGAATGTACGTGTATGTATGAGAAAACCCGTGTATGCAGGAGGGAAGAATCATTGCATAGGATTGGCACCCAGGTGGATTGGGCCAGTACAAGTGACAGCAAAGATGGGAAATTCCACATTTTTAGTGAAACTGGGACCACTGCGTGTAATGAAACGACACCGCAATGACCTGCGTATATACAACGCACCTGTAGGGAAGAGAGGTAAGGAGATGCCGATAAGCCCCGTACCTCAGCGATCGCGGCGTAGTATACCAGGAAGTGCGCAGGGTGAAGGAAGTAACACGTGGCAGAATGTAAACACCACCAGTCCTGTAACTTTGTGTCAAGAAAATGTAAACAATAGTTTGGTAAACACTGCGTCGTTCAGGGGCTTCGCACCATCCGAACACTCCACACCAAACAGAATAAATGTGAATACAGATGTACGTGTAACAAGTAGTGATCAATCACTGTTTAGGGATTTCCCCCTGAAACTGTAGAAAACAGCATAGTAAACCAGAGCAGTTTAAAGGGGTTTACAAACACCGATACAGAAGGAATTCACAACAAGAGTGTGAATGTGGGTTGTAACACATCAGATGAAAGTGCTAAACCATTCAGAGGGTTTGACGTAGGTGGAGAAAAAAGCCTTGCTGAGCAGGCTAGCTTTACGGGGTTTAGCAGTGGGGAGGCGTGTGCGATGCAAAGTGGCAGGTGCAATGTAAACAAACCGCATCACGTCGACCGCAAGTGGAGGAGCAAGCCACCGCCTAGATCCAACAACATGGTTCCAGCCAACACCCCAACCCCCTACAAATGCAGCAGAGTAAGGAGACCTACGAAGCCGTGCCTAATCTGTCCTCAACCGGTCGTCCCGGTTCAAACATGGGCGGAGCCCGGCATAGCAGAACTAAGCTGCTCACACTGTCTTGGCCTTCCGAGGGAGAGTTCGTTTGAAGCTGGCCAATAGCCAGCGGCAGTCAGACCATGGTGGCGCTCACAGCTAGTATAACACGTGGGTAAGAATGTGCGTGCAGCCCTCCATGACCACGGGCTTTCCCAAAACGGGATAATTATTTTCAATGCCATGTATTCTTATTTTCAGGTCAAAAGTGTTATGAAAGTGTAAAAATGTGTTTTCTTAAAATGTTGTGCAATGTTACTTTCTAATTCAAAACGTGCACTGCGCCGAAGAACCAGACATTGCTATTCAGGAGTGAACGCCTTCGAAGAACAGTTATCTAACACCAGTATTTAATGTGCCTTTTAATTTTGAACATAATAATTTTACTAGGTGTGCATAGCACTTCCGCTTGTGTGAACCCCGTAGGGAACCATGGTAGGTCCGCGAGACGCCTCTGGACAGTCATTCTAGGACAGCTGGCAAGGTAAGACGCTGTCACATACGCACTTCATATTTTTGCTCTGAGTTAGATTTCCATAGTTCACTTTGGTTTACAGGTTAACCTTTGCTTCACGTACATTTTGCCAGACATCCCCAGCATTATGCTTTCACTTAAATAAATTATTTGCAGCCCCTGTGGCTTCTTCAACTTAAAAAGAGAGGAGGAGGAAAGATGTCCGAGATGCCATGCGGTCCGTGCAACTTGTAAAATCAGGTGCCATCCTCCCAAGGTGAGGTCTTTTAAGTGTAATTTCTGTTTCACTGCGATGAGCAATATTAAGGGTGATCATATTGTAGTGGCAACCTGACGCCGCTCACCTGCCGCCTAAGGTGACATGGGGTATAGCTTGTGGCTGGTAAAATGTTTTAATAACATCACGGGACAATTTGTGCCGGTCCTGTCTGAGGCTTGGGATTAACAAGTGATTAAACACACGTTTTATTGCAATTCAAGGGAAAAGGTAAATTATAATATATGTGGGGTAATTAGTCTGTGTAGTGTGGTCAAATGGACTGAAGTTGTGGAGTGTGTATTCATATACGCCATATGAATGGCGAATGATTTGGCGAGTATTGACTACATTAAATGAATTTTTAAATATATATTTGACGAATATATGTTAAATTGTAAATATACTGTACATACGTAGCCATACATTATGCACAGAGCCAGAGTCCCAGCCCCAGCAGGGGATGAAATCCCCAAAACAGTGATACAAGGTGCGTCTGCAGTTTTTTTGGGTAGTGATGCGAAGCGTCATGCATCAGCAAAGATTGGAGTTTCCCCACAAATGATTTTCAAGTGCAGCCCCCTCACACTTAAAAATACTGTACAAACGTAGCCATACATTGTGCACCAAGCCAGAGTCCCAGCGCAAGCAGGTGAGTAAATCCCCAAAACAGTGATTCAAGACACACCTGCAATTTTTTTTGGGTGGTGATGCAAAGCATCACACATTAGAAATTTACATTTTTTTAAATTATTTATATTATTACTGTTATATCGTTGTATGAAAACAAGTTTAATTGCAACAAAATTGAACTGAACATGACCTAAATTGACAATATTACCAATAGAAGCTACAAATACGAGAGGGGAGAGCTATGCAGATCAGGGAAATTGAGGGGTTAAAGTTTATAATGAAAATGTATTTATTTTGTATTTTTTTAACCTCACAATTCCCCTGATCTTCACAACTCTCCCCACTTTTGTATTTGTAGCTTATATTGGTAATTTTGTCTATATAAGTTAATGTCTGGTTCAGTTTTGTTTGCAATTTGACATCTTTTCATGAATAAATATTAATTTATTTATATATGTTTCATCTATTTTACCCTATAATTTGCCTGATCATCAGAGGCCTCCTTAATATCGTTTTTGGGGTTTCTATTGGTCAAACGTTGATGGGTCTAGTAAATTCTTGTTCTGTGTAATTAGTAGAGTAGAATTATACCACATGTAGAGATTTCTTTTTCTTTCACAAAAGCCCCTATTCTGAATAATTATCGCATAATGTGCCCTTGCTGTGAATTCAGACAGCGGCAATGTGACGCATCTGAGATGCACTTTTCAAGGGCCCTTAGCTGGCGAATTAGTTGAAAGCCAGGCATTTGCTTTTCTACAGTAGTTTAACAAGTCGTTATTACCTACACTAGTACCCCTGAACTTCAGGATGACCCCACGAGATTTGGCAAATTTATAAATACTACACCAGTTTAAGGATATTGTGATCTACAGTGTAAAATATTTTACACACCTAGAGACACTCACAAAACAATTCAGTTCGTGAAACAGTATGAATAGCACACACAATAAATATTTAACACACATTATTTTATTATACAATACAGTATTGTACAAACTGAAAATGCTAGAAAATAACACAGTTCACACTATGACTGCAAGAAGTTAAGATCAGTTCTTAAAACCCTGTACTTATTCCGCAGCTTTGACCAAAGCCTCGCCAACTTCCACTGCAATAGCTGCTTCTGCCTTCGCTTGATCTGTACTGGCAGATGAGAGTTCACTTTGAGCTTTGCTCAACACGTCCCGTGCTGCAGACACATCCAGATGCTCGACTAGACACGCTTCTTCCGCCAACACTTGAACAGACGAGTCGTCATTGATAGTCACTGTGCCACTGGACACGAAAATCTTCTTGCTACCTCCATCATTTTCATACACGGTAACAACCCCTGGCTTCAGAACGGCCAAAGTCGGGACATGCTTGGGCAGTATACCAAATGAACCGCTGAATGATGGAACATCCACCTGCTTTACAGACACATTGTCGTAAAATACCTGATTCGCAGCTGCAAACGTAAAAGCCATTTCATCGGCATAATTCCGCTTGGCTACAACTGAAGGCAGTCGTCTGCTAAACATCGGCATAACAGGTCGAATAGAACGCACAAAAGAAGCCATTTTACTTGCAATTCACCGACTACGAAAATGAATACCTGTATTTAAAATTCAATTTCTGGATTTACTCCTGCATTACAAACCAAGCAGAACGTAGAAGACGACGAATATACTAAAAAAAGGAAAATCCAATGCAGCCAACAACTTTCGCACCAGAGTTTAAACAAAAATTTCTTACCAAAATCCCCTGAGTTCGTATTTTACATAGAGTGAAATTGAATAGAGTAGTCAATATCCGAAAATTAGAGATGAAGACAAGCCTGACAGAGTTCATTATCCCTACAATACAGTATAGTGCCGGTAACGACAACAACGCCCCCGATCCGAGATCAAGGGTCGTAATAAGTCGTATCTCAGGTCTCGTCTTGAGATCGTATCACGTGATACAGTCTGAAATGAGTTGCTAGTCTTGAGAGGCGAGCAAATTAATAGGCAGTTCTTGAGTCGCACTCAGCTCAAAATAGTTTCAAATTTCTGTACACAAGTTATATTAACGTCTCTCACTACCCCAGTGTTTAAATCGCATGGGGAAGCTTAATTTCTGCACCAAAATCCACGCATGGACTTCGTGTTCCAATATTCTACAGTTTAACTGCTGCCGACCGCTCCTTGTCTGGCTGGTAATGTGTAAAGTGTTACCCTGGGGACAGGTTAAGCAACTGCCTAATATAGATCACTATGTAAATCGGGTGTTTTTATTCAGGTAAGCTGCAAAGCGTTTCAGGACGCAGGCCCTTACAATTTACCGCCAATTTGCACAAGTGTTGGAACTTTCGTATTATTGTTTGCAAGTATTTCAGTGTAACATATCATAGGGGTGTGGATGCCCTCAATAATCCATCGCGCAATATGCTTACAGTTGATCAAGATTCATCAGAAGAGTACAGCAGCCTGGAAGGATAGCTGCCTTTGGCCATCAAAGACACGACACAGTGAGAAGAGTCTGCCAAGTCATGGATCTAAGTCTGGTAGTGCCTGGCACACCGGGTAAAATACCTCATCCAATTCACCTCACCCAGACCCATCCACTCCACAAACCTATAATTTTTTCAGATTTTTATTCTGGCTCCTGGACCACCATCCATGAACCACATCTCACGGCACCCCGAGCACTTGGTTGCTATCAAATTGTTCATGTTTATTCAACCTTGTGTAATTTTTGGTATATTAAAAATGGGTTTTCACACAAGAAACAGGAGAAAATATAACTATAAACAAGAAACACTGAACTATAGCTGCAGACAAACGTGCTACGAAAGCAAAAAAGACCACAATTTCTGCTACCATGGGCCCTTTGCGAGGCTAGATAAAAAAAAAAGTATCTTACAATCTAATATCACTTGAAAACAGTGACGTGAACTGCATCCCCCAGCTTTAAGCTTGTTCACCACGCCACAATCTCAAAGACTCCAACCATATCTGTGCCACGTGACGTGTTCCTGGCGTCCATGTACCCCTTGTTCAAGTTTGTTCCATTGCAGGCGCATTAACCACACAGCAACATTTCACCGATCGACATTAGGTCGCAGTCTCGATCAGCACTGGTCGACAAGAACTGTCTTTACACTTTTCTTATCGGCCTGTAACTCGTAGCCACGGGTCATATTATTGAACATTCGTCACAAGAGGTAACTCTCGTGATGAATGGATATGTGGCCTAAACGAGCATGTCCCATTAAGTCCGGACTGTTAGACACAACAGCCATTGGAGGGAACATAGGGATAAGCAGCGCCACTTTTTTTCACAACTTTTCAATGTGCGCGATGTGGACAAGCCCCGTGGTCGAATTACGGAGTACGATGTGGCTCCAAGTAGTATCAATAGACAGGGAATCACATTCCCCCCAGGAAGTGTAAAGTGGCGAGCGTCTCCCTAGCCACATTGTTTATAGGAACATTTTTAGGCATTTTAGCAGTGATTGCATCACAATTAACTAGGGAAACCACCCGCTCAAGCATAGAGGGTAAATAACACACCATACAAGACAGGACGTAGATCCACCTCTAGTGAAGAAATCAGTGTATCGTCACATCCATACACATTCCTGTAAGTATTATTAGTTCAACATGGTGATGGTTGCCGAGCGTGTAAAAAACCAGCCCCGAAGTGATGTGGCACACCCCTCGAAAATATGAACGACTATTGATTTTCCTGGGCGTCGTGCCAGCTGGCTTGGCGGGCTGGCACCCCGTGCTGCACTACTTCCTTGCACACAACATTTGGAAAACGGACACATGCCCTACATGCCAGTTGTTCTTAAAATTAACCCCGTAAATATTATTCATTATATAAAAACATTGCACTGCCTGAATGAGAAGGAGATGAAAGACTCGTGAATGAACATTAGAGTAAAATTACAAAAAAGGCACTTCGAAAACACTGATGTCCTTAGGGCTGCGAAGGCTGGCGTCTTTATTAGTTGCATCCCCTTGCGTGAACTTACCTTGCCATTTTATTGAACAAATTAAATAACAGAAATTGCACAGTGTCTATTTTTGGATTCCTGTGCTACATTCACTTGGTCACACTCCCTCTATTCTGCACCTGCGTCGTTCCTTGCCACACTGCACTACAATTGTGCTCGTAGAGCATGCACACACACACTGCATTATGGAACTTGGTGCAGTGGTAAAAAGGGGCTAAGAGGGAAGGGGTCACGATCGCACACATCAAACCCCCCTTCCCCCAAGACCGTTTGTTTCCACATAATTCACTGATTTCAGACACACCTCCTTGTGTCTGCCCGTCAAGGACGTAGCACATAGGGGCTATTTGCCAGCCCTCTACATTCTGGAACTGCCAGCTGCTGCCGTCGTTTTGCTTGTTCTTGCCGTTGCCGTGGTGCTCCCCTCTGGGGCATGCTGCAGGTGGGCAGCATCGGTATGCTGAGTGACGATCCTCGTATGAGTCGCACATTCCTCCATCGTGCTGTTCTCCTCGATGATCGACGTCCCATTGACGGGCATCATGTTGTCTCCTGATGGACCCTCTCCCAGAGGTGCCCCCATTGGTTGCAGTTCCAGATCTCTTCGGGTTGCGCTGGTAGCCTCTGCACGGTCGATCTCTGCAGAGTCGTCTGTCGGATGCGCCCTGACTGGTGCCACTGCGGCGGATGACATCGTGCCTTGGGAATCCACTGCTGGTGGTTCTAGGGCAGGTACTGACCCACTTTCCGTACTTGTTCTCCTCCCCTGGAGCTCGTACTTAACGTGGTCATCGTGAGCCTCGAGGTTTGGTGCGCCTCCTCCATGCTGTTGCATTAATCTACTCTTTTGCCTGTTGTATGCTGTTTTAGCGGATGTTGAGGTGGCATCGGTACGTGCTGCGACCCGCCCTCAGTCATCTGGGCCAATGTCATCCTGACATCTTGGGGACGTGGTCTTGTCTGCCATCTGCGACATGCTGGCACTTGGTGGAAGGGCCTCCTGCGGGAGGTGCTGTCCGACTCTCCTCCTCTCTTCATTGCTCTGCGGGCCCAGTAGGTGTTGTGCTGTTGTGGATGATGTCGTCACTGGCCTCATTGTCGCCATGGACTTCTCTGGGTGACAGATTTATGGTGTCTTGGTGATACTTACTCGTCTTTCTTCCCACGCGGACCAAGTAGGTGGTTGTCCCAAGTCCTTTCTCCTCCCTTGCTAGCTATTTACATGCTGATTCTCCCGCTCACTTGCATCTGTACATGTTATACTGCCTCCTGCTTGCTTGCTTTGTATGTACAGTACCTCCTCTACTTGCTTGCATTGATAGTGATGTGGGTAACGACTCACTATCTGGAACATTTGTGTTCTGGCTGTCTTGCCGCACTGTACATCATAACTGCATGGATCATGAGTGAAGGGAGAATTGACACCCACCAATTATCTCCGCTCACGTGAAAAATCGCATAGTGTGTGGAGGGGAGTTATGAGCACACCGATTAACTCTGCATGCACGATGGTGGCGATGATGTCACTTGCAGAGGTGGAATTTACCACCCACTGATTGAGTTAATCGGTGGGTCATCAATCCCCACAATGAAGTGTGGGATGATGGGTCGACATGAACTCCCATCTTACTGACAGTGATATAAACAGCGAACTACCATCTTACTTGCAGTGATTATATATATATTATAGCGAACTCCCTTCTTACTTGCAGTGATGTATACACTGAACTCCTTTCTTACTTGCAATGATATATACAGCGAGCTCCATTCTGACATGCAGTGATATATACAGCGAACTCCCATATAATGTGCAGTGATATGTACAGCAAACTCCCTCTTACTTGCAGTGAGATATATGTAAGTTTGCGCAATGTTCACACTTAGGCACATAGTTTAAAAGTGCAGGAAAAGCCCTTCTTGCTTGTTAAAATCAAAATACAACAAAATAGAAAAATTTGTGGTGTCTTGTGCTGTTATTGCTCTCCTGGCCAGTTAGGAGTTGTGTCGATACCATAGCTGGGTGCAAAATTGCTGGTGTACTACCGGAGGTACGACTGCACATTTTACCCACTCGGACTCTGTTTGGTGCGGTTATGACTTGTGTGTTTTCCCGGTATAATGCTTGCTTTGAAAAGGAAAATTGTTTCGAAAAGTAAGTTTCTTGAAAATTAGTTGTGGTCTCTTGACTTATGATTGCCGCACAACAGTTTTGAAAAGCTTTGGAAAAGTGCTTTTGATAAATGACTGTAAAAAGTTTGATGACTTTTGAAAGTCAGTGAAAAATCCTTAAATTTTATTCTCTTTTGGAAAATTCTCAGAAAAGTTTTAATGTTGATATAATTGACCTTTGCACTTTAGGCCGTTACTGTCCAAGGGGAAAAAACTGAAAAATTGATTGCATATTTTGAAAAAGTTTGAAAATTTTATTATGCCATTCGCGCAATTTAAGAAACATTTATAATAGGAAGTGTATGAGGGAGAAGCGGTAATAGGCAGGAAAAACACGTTTACGATATAGGCCTACTTCTATAGTTTATCAATTAATTCTGACAAGGTAAATTAGACATACAGATATTGTCCTCACATAACAAGCACTATGCTCTGTTGTGCGCTAAGAAATTGGTTTTATATTTATATCACTAGTATAATTGAATTATTTGTAACAAAACAATTATAAGTGCATTTTCATGTGGTTTTTGTTTTTTAGTAATTTCTTCTTGGTGCAATCGTGCGAGTTGTGCATAAAATAATTATGGATAAAAGTATGAAAAGATGAGTAATGTTTGGAATTATTTTGAATGTAGAATTTTCTGTTCTTTCATATGCTGTACACTTAACGTTAACATATATCACTCAGAAAAATTCTAACTCCAGAAAATAAATAGAACAAAACTTTTTTGCTATATCTTATTTAATATAATTTATTAATAAATTATATATTGTAATATTTACCCAGATATTCAGAAAATCAATCATTTCAGTTCACATTTGAAGAGAATAAACTTGAAAACGTGTGGTTTTAAGACACGATAACGTGATAAAACGTACTTGAAAATGTTAATTCTGCCACTGAAAATATTCTTAGACTTAACATAAAAGTCAGTAAATTAAAATAATAATTAATTATAGTTTAAAAGCCTTAAACTGAGTTTCAAACTTTTATTATTAAATTTTTCGTTTGTTAGCTACAGACCCAAAGAAAACGGTTCTCATAAACATGTAAATGTTAAAGCATATAACACCGACTTCACATAATGTTATATAATCATGGAGGTCTCTTATACCCATAAAGGTATAACAGATAGAGGCGGCGTCTGGTATTAGAGATTAAAAGAAAGGGTGTATACAAGAAGGGCCACGTGACTTTAGGAAGATTGCGTAATGGCGAACTTTTTTGGACATACATCCGTGAAGGCACACTCCATAGAGCGAATGTGGTGTATTATACCTCTATGATATGTTATTTAATAAAACTTGGATCATATTAAATTCTGACATTGCATATCAATCGTTGATGTTAAGAATAATTACGTTAATATTACAGAATAATTTAGTAAGAGGTTTGGACGGCTCTTATCAACTAAGCTAAGGTCTTTAGAGCCGATGAGAGATAAATGAGGCGCATACGTAGAAGCGCCTTGGAATGCAATGACGCGGAAGAGGGGAAACCTAAAATTTCCGAGAAAAACCCGTCGACCTACGGCATTGTCCAGGCACAATTTCTACATGCGAAAATTCGGGAGTGACCCCGCAAGTAAAATTGACAGTTAATGAATACTGCTCAGTATCTCAGTTCTGTATCTTTCACCACATGAAAAATTAGTACTGCTGAAATGTGATTCCGACATGGCATCAACTAATTCTGGCCACCGATTTCCCATAGATACACTCTACTGACACTTTCTCTCATCCTGAACTGTGTTCCCAATGAAAACGGTCCTGAGTTAGTTACATAGATTTTAAAAGTATTCCAGGTCTAATTAGAGACAAACATCAGCTCTATTCTGTCAGCTGCAAAACACTGCCAGAGTTCTCTACGGACACACGAGAGTTATTGTAGCTCTAAATTTAGACTTATAAACGCAGCTTCTTTTATCTGTTGTCTGAAACACTGTGCAGATAATCCGAGTAAATACTGAAATAAAAAGGCGATTCTATGGTAATGGGAACCAAGAAGTAGAATCACCTGCCACTAAGAAACTTTGTAAAATCTTAATCTGCATACAAGAAACACTAATTTCTTGAACTGCAATTTTTTATGGTTTCACAGTTTTCTATGACGAGGTCATTAAGGACACGGGGGATGGATATATATATATAAGGCCGATGTGAGGTGAAGATGGAACAGTGATGGAAAACATCTACGTGTGGAATGAGAGTACAGTACCCCGAGAAAAGCCACTCCACCCACCAATGGTAATGTCTGCTGCGTTTTTGACATGTGAAAATTCTAGTGTAACCCGGCCGGAAATCGAAATCGTAAGTTTTGGTGGGCGGCGATAATTATAGCTGCTACGCCAACATAGCCCCCCACTACAATATAGTTCAAGGGAACTGAAAAAGGAACCGGCAGTAGTGTTTAGTAAGGAACCATCTCAGCATTTGCCTGGAGTTATGTCAGGAAACCATGGAAAGTTGAAATGAGTATGCCCGAACAGGGATTCAAACCCTGGCCCTGCAGAATGATTGCTCAGTGTTTATTACTATTACTCGGTCAGTTTGATTTTACTTGTTCAGCTTTCATTAGGACAAAAACAACTAATCAAGCTCAGTCAGTTAACGAAAAATTTAGTTAGAATGTGAATGTCAAATAACGGTATTTATCAGTGTTGTCATTAGATATACATATGCCACATATCTACACACACACCGCGAGCCAATGATACTAGTTTTAAATGCATAAGTCACATTATCAATGCTGTTTTACACACATTTAGTATTTTAATGGTGCAAAAATTTCGCAATATTTCATTTATAAGCTCTCAGCTATAATTTATTTCTTTTTACTTTGGAATACTACTGCATTTGCTTAAAATTCAAACTGCTTAGATCTATGATTAATCAGGCATAAGCAACAATATTCACATACCTTTAATCAACTTCGAAAATCATCATGAAGACCACATATTTTTGTTATTAAATATTATTTTTCCTTACCTTTTCTTCCGCCACATTGTTTTTCACACCTATCTATGAAGATGACATCATGAATGCAATAAAAAAATTTCAAAAGTAAAAGTTCCTGTGGAATAGATGAGGTACCTATGACTCTGCTAAAGAAAAGTCTTCTTATTTAATAAAACTGCCTTTGACTCACATTTTCAATGAATATCTTGCCCAGGGAATTTTTTCTGATGGACTCAAATATGAAAAATTAGTAGTACCAATACATAAAAAAGGTGTCAAGGCATTGATGGATAACTATAGACCTATTGCCCTTCTTACGTCCTTTAAATTTTTTTTTTTTTTTAGAGAAATTGAGAGCAAATAAACTGACCCAATTCTCAATTATAAAAAAAACAAAGTTATTTCAATGCATCAGTATGGCTTTGTAAAGGGCAGATCCACAAAACAAGCTATTTACAGTTTTACTGAAAAAATATTAACTTCTTTTGATAAAAGACAATTCTCAACAGGTATATTCAAAGATCTTTCAAAACCTTTTGATTGTGTCTACCACAATATTTTATTGCAAAAACGTGAACAGTGTAGAGTAAGAGGTGTAACCAATAATATGTTTAAACCATATCTTGAAAACAGAAAACAGATCACCTCCATAAGATATTATGACAAAAATCACATTACAGATGTTAAGTCCAATACCAGAACTACTCGAGTAGAAGTGCCACAGGAATCAATACTGGGACCAATTTTATTCTTAATATCTAGTAATGATTTTACAAAACCAATAACCAACGGCTCAACTATAATGTTTGTGGATGACACAGGCATTTTTGGTAACTAGTTTAAATAATGCTGTTCTTGAAGGAAATATAAAACAAACAGTCATTGAGATGTCCAGTTGGTTCCCGTATAATAAATTAGTATTAAATGTAAACAAATCTGTGCTCATGAGTTTCATGCAAAGAAATAAACATACAATGCAGGATGAAAGATGCACAATAGAAAAATACGGGTTACAAACAGTAAATAGTATTAAATTTCTAGGGCTCATTGTATACAGTAATTTAACATGGACTGAGCATGTTGATAGATTCTGTAAAAAATTGAGTTCAGTGTGTTTTGCGGTACATACCTTAAAAAAGATTTGTAATAATAATACAATACTTGCATACTTGAAATATTGCTTAATATTTCATATAAATATGTAATATAGCGTGTAAGGAGCTGTGAAGAACACACACAAGGGCTCCTCGTTGCGATAGCCAATATGAGATATAATCATATTATATTCAAGCAGACATGTGCTGTGTATGGTGTAGAATTAGCATACGCAACAATGGCACAACACATATAACACTTGAGTGACCAGGCTGCACAGCTGACTTGCAAAAAATCAGTGGGAAAGGATGTGATCTTACCTAGGCTGCCTCTGTATAACTGCCCGGTGCAGTCCTGGGCGGGTAGGGGAACAAGTTTATTGCCATTATCACCCTCTAGGAACTAGCATTTGGCACGTACACCATTTATGTACGTATGTCAAAATAAGGCAGACAATTGAAAACTCTAGTAAACACATATATAAGACCCTGGGTAAGAAATAGGTTAACTTAACACTACAGTAGTTTAAATCAGAAATAATTAAAAACCCTGATGGCAATATGAGAAAATCTATAAAGACAACACACTATCCTAACAACGCTAAAAGCGGCCATGTCTAGCCTACTTGAACCCTTTTACGGTTACGTGACATAGCTTGCCAGAGTCTGAATATATTTGTTTCAAAATCAATTTAATTAAACTGTTCTCTGTAGTAAATATTGCGTTAAAATAAATTGTGCTCTCACTAAACAGTCTAGCTCTGGTAGAAACTACTCTTATCACAGGTTTTGCAGTGGGCGTATGTGTGCTGGAAATTTACGTGCTTATAAAAGTCAAGATGGCGTTGCTTGTGTACTAATGCTAACGGACATCCAGCTGAATCAAACTGTAAATAAAATTAGGTCCAGATGAAAATGTCAGATCTTTTTGTAGGAATTATCTTTTAATCATCAAGCGGATTGAAGGTAGGATGCTCTTGCAGGATTTGGCGTAGCAGGATTAAGGTGGAGATACGTGGCGCTCCGTTCTACACGTACGTAGATGGCGTGTTTAAACTATCTAGCTCCTGACCACTTAACCTCGCGAATGGGCGACCATTGACACGAGCTCCATTGCTGGTTACAAATTTACTTAAAAGTTGGTTCAGTTACACGTCTACACACCCTAAAACTAATTTAAAGTCCTACCTCTCAGTCCACTTCAGATGGGAGATCCTGCCCTACGTCTGACGTCGTTGGAGGCTGTTAGCGAAGAGAGCGTTAGTCTCTGCAGGTTGACGCTAGCTTAAGGAGGTATATATCGCCAGCCAATCAACAATCAGGATTTAAATCTGCGGGCCAATGGGGATCAAAACTATTCAAACCACCCACATGAACCACTTCTAACGACCTAAATGAAGGAAAACCAAAGAATACGTGAGCTCAGAACTGAGATATAATACAATAAAAGAAATAGAAAGACTTACAAAAATAAATAAATACACAATGAAAAATGAACTAGCCTATCAAAATTACACATAAATATTATTGCCACCATACATCTAAGTTTTAAAAATCTTACGTGTTAAGAAAAATAAAATAAATAAAAATAATTAAATTTACATAGGCAGTTGAAATCATCAAAGTGACATATGTGAAAAATATTACAAGTTAATTGTATGCATAAAAACCCTATTCTCGTGGGTGTTACCTATTTCTCAAATATTCAGTCCATAATAAATTATGAAATCATATTTTGGGGTAAATCGACAAAATGGAAAAAGACTTTTCGATTACAGAAGAATATAGTGACATTAATAGGTAATAAGGAAAAAAGAAGCCATCGTAGGCTGCAATCCTATATAATAAGTAGACGATCTTTGTCTATCTGTCTGTATGTATTTAAAACCTCTAAGTCCCTTGAAACTTAACAGAAGCCATCCTCAAATTTTGCAGAGCATCAACTTCCAATGGTAAAAATACAGTCAAGTTTAGAATTCAGCAATATCAGATTACAAATCATTTACTTTTACACAAAAAAACTGTTTTTTAATTAAATTTTTCCCTACGAAAAGTGTTTGGTATTAATGCATAAGATATGAAGGTAATGGAATAATCATTTTTGTTTACATTAAATGTCTCACTTCTATGTTGAGTAATTAAGTGGGGTCACAATGGCTCAGTTGATAGAGCGATTACAAGTGGGGCCTTAGTGGCTCAGTGAATAGAACTATATTAAGTAGGGCCACAGTGGCTTAGTGGAAAGAACTATATAAAGTATGGTCACAGTGGCCAGTG